>CAEFZP010002248.1:0-12500 GCA_903064625.1 Mallotus villosus
AGAGAGACGAGAGAGGGGAGAGAGACATACACAGATACAGGATAATCACAGAGAGATTAAGGAAGGAAGCTAATAAGTGTTTACTACTGTCCTAGAATGACAACCCGATCACACGAGCAGGTCATGTGACCTGGTGTTTCCCTCTCAGCAGGTGACCGACCTCTGTAACCCTGCACACACACACTACACACTACACCACACACACACACACACACACACACACTACACACTACACACTACACACCACACACTACACACCTCAGAGGACCTGACCTCTATAACACTACACACACACGTGATCAACATCTAATCACATGATCAACATTTAATCATGTGATCAACATCTAATCATGTGATCAACTCTAATCATGTGATCAACATCTAATCACATGATCAACATCTATCACGTGATCAACATCTAATCATGTGATCAACATCTAATCATGTGATCAACATCTAATCATGTGATCAACATCACATGATCAACATCTAATCATGTGATCAACATCTAATCCGTGATCAACATCTAATCACGTGATCAACATCTAATCATGTGATCAACATCTAATCATGTGATCAACAAATCAATGACTGATATTCACTGTAAAGCATCAGCCTGCACAGAGAACAGCTGTAAAGCTCCCGTTGACAAGCCCTGAGGGCTCAGCTATATTAAACACAGACGGGAAAACAATAGAAACACTGAATTAATCTGTCCTGACAAAGAAGCCTGCGTCACCTGCCAGTGTAAACAAACAGCTTTGCTAACCGCTATCTTCCAGGAAGCTAGCACTATATGGACTGAGGATAGGCAGGCTAACTGCTATCTTCCAGGAAGCTAGCACTATATGGGACTGAGGATAGGCAGGCTAACTGCTATCTTCCAGGAAGCTAGCACTATATGGACTAACGAAAGGCAGGCTAACTGCTATCTTCCAGGAAGCTAGCACTATATGGACTGAGGATAGGCAGGGCTAACTGCTATCTTCCAGGAAGCTAGCACTATATGGACTACGATAGGCAGGCTAACTGCTATCTTCCAGGAAGCTAGCACTATATGGACTAACGATAGGCAGGCTAACTGCTATCTTCCAGGAAGCTAGCACTATATGGACTAACGATAGACAGGCTAACCACTATCTTCCAGGAAGCTAGCACTATATGGACTGAGGATAGGCAGGCTAACTGCTATCTTCCAGGAAGCTAGCACTATATGGACAGGCAGGCTAACTGCTATCTTCCAGGAAGCTAGCACTATATGGGACTGAGGAAAGGCAGGCTAACTGCTATCTTCCAGGAAGCTAGTCACTATATGGACTAACGATAGGCAGGCTAACCGCTATCTTACAGGAAGCTAGCACTATATGGACTAACGAAAGGCAGGCTAACTGCTATATTCCAGGAAGCTAGCCCTGAGTAAACTAACAGTAGCCAGCAACAAAAGTACATAGTGTGTGTGTTTATGAATGAGAGTCTTTGCTGAAACTGGTATTTTTGGCAGGGGACTATGATTTGACTGACACCTAACATACCTAAATAAAAAACGAATGGAACCGTGCAGTGGTGAATATAGATGAGCAGGGCTACTCTCAGTCACAGAACAAGACCATGGTTTGATGTTCTGCTCAAAAGAACATTCGTATGGGGTTCATGCCAATCAGCACAAATCACCCAGGATCTCTCTCTCCCTCTCCCTCTCCCTCTCCGCCTCTCTCTCTGCCTCTCCCTCTCTCCCTCTCTCTCTCTCCCTCTCTCTCTCTGCCTCTCTCTCTCTCTAATATCCCCTGGGGAGATATGAAACAGAAAGGACAGTGAAACAAAGACATATGTAAGTGGTTTGCAAAAACGATGGAATTCCAGGACAATCTAATAAGTAAAACCCCTGCAGCCTGCAGGAGGGGGGATGTGTCTATCCATCCAACCTACCATCCATCCAAACCTACCATCCATCTTTCCTTCCACCCTACCATCCATACCATTATCCCTCCTTCCTCCTCCTCTCCTGTAAGTGGCTATAAACATCCTTTCATCTGCCCCCTGTCTGCTGTCAGACAGGAAGAGACCCCCCCTCCCCCAGGTCTCCCTCCCCCAGATCCACCCCCCCCAGGTCTCCCCCCCCTCCCCCCCAGGTCTCCCCCCTCCCTCCCCCGGATCTCTCCTCCCAGGACTCTACTCAGCTCTGATGAAGTCACTCTCTCCATCACAGTCTTAATCTAATCTAGACAGAGCAGATGAATCATAGATTAGCCCTCAAGCTGGGGAACTCTACATCCCGTAAACTCTCACACACAAACTCTCTCTCTCTTTCTCTCTCCCTCACACACACACACACACCACCTCTCTCCCTCTCTCACACACTAACACTCTCTCTCACACACACACACCACCTCTCTCACTGACCTCTATTATAGCCCTGGTCCCTTTAAGAGCACCGGCCCTGTTGCTAGGAGACCATGGGGGCTTAGCGACGGGGGCAGAGAGGCACTTGCCTGAACATTCTGCTGCTCTGCCTCAGCCAATCATCAGAGCTTAGGGAGTGAGTCATAACCTGGGGCTCTGACAGGGCAGAACTGAATGAATCCAGATCACGTGACCATGGTGATGGCATTGACACAGAGTACAAGCTCTATGTAAAGTCATGGTGATTAAGCATAGACCATAATACTAATGTATATGTACCAATAAAATGTCATACACCAACACTGTGTATTTACATTAGGTTTCTCATCATTATATCTCATCATCGTAGTATTGTATTCATTTGGCGTTGACGTTTTCATCCACAGCAAGGTGGGGCGGGCGGGGGGGATTTTGGATCTGATACCTCTTGATCATCAGATCGACTCTAACCACTGAGCTACACCCCTTCTTCTCCCACCTGTTGGTGTCTACCTGTCTGTCTACCTGTCTGTCTACTGTCTGTCTACCCGTCTGTCTACCTGTCTGTCTACCTGTCTGTCTGTCTACCTGTCTGTCTACCTGTCTGTCTACCTACCTGTCTGTCTACCTGTCTGTCTACCTGTCTGTCTGTCTGTCTACCTGTCTGTCTACCTGTCTGTCTGTCTACGTGTCTGTCTACTTGTCTGTCTACCTGTCTGTCTACCTGTCTGTCTGTCTGTCTACCTGTCTGTCTGTCTACCTGTCTGTCTACCTGTCTGTCTACCCGTCTGTCTGTCTGTCTGTCTGTCTGTCTGTCTGTCTCTGTCTACCTGTCTGTCTGTCTACCTGTCTACCTGTCTACCTGTCTGTCTACCTGTCTGTCTACCTGTCTATCTACCTGTCTGTCTACCTGTCTACCTGTCTGTCTACCTGTCTGTGGAGACAGCGTAGGACCCCACATGGCACTGCTCTGACGATGTGCTGGAGGACCAATCACAGGGCATATGACAGGCACTATCTCCCTGGCAACGCAGCGTTGGTGTGCATGCGTGTGTGCTGTGTGTGTGTGTGTGTGTCTGGTGTGTGTTTACGTTCTAAAAGTATCTTCGTGCAAAGAGACGGCAAGGAAAGGAAGGAAACACACGTTGCCATGGAGATAAGATCTCTTTTGTCCTCCTTGATTTGGTTGCCTCATGGTCTTCCGGCACGACACGCTCTATGAGCGAATCGCTATCTCGCGTCGCGCTGCTATCGGCTCATGCTCTCTGTCCTCTCTGCTGTATCCTAGCTCTAGATCTCTCTCCTGATTGATCAGCTCTCATGCCTCTCTCTCCTCTGGCATCGATCTCTGTCCTCCCTCTCTATCCTATCCTCCCTCTGCTCTCTCTGTCCTCCTCTAGCTATATACTCTCTTCATCTCTCTCTGTCCTCACCTCTCTCTCTCGTCTGCTCCTCTCTCGCTCTGTCCTCCCTCTCTCTCTGCTCCTCCCTCTCTCTTCTCTCTCTCCTCCTCCTCTCTCTCACTGGCGTCAAAAACACCCTAGGTGAAAGAGCGACAGAGTAAAGGGGGAGACGACGAAGAGTTCCCATAGGTGGAAGAGAAAGGAGAGAGAGAAGGAGGATCCGAGAGACGAGAGGGGCTGGGAATTGAGAGAACGGGCCGGAGAATTCGAGATGAAAGTGGGATGAGAGATGAGAAGGGGACATATTTGAGATGCCCAGATGCCCCGCGTTGAGAGAGACCAGAGGGAACAGATGAGGAGAGCGGGAAGAGAGAGCCATAAGACGAGAGGTGGATGAAGCTGGGATTGAGAAGGAAGGGGAGACGAGAGATACGGGGGACGGAGAGAGCAGAATGTGAGATGAGAATGGAGAGATGTCACGACTTTTGGCTCCGAGATGAGCATATTGCCGGTACTTCTGTATGTTCGTATTACCACTGAGGGGGCCTGAGTCTTACACATTTTATTCTCTAAGTTTTCCTCGAGGTAACCCTGAATGTGCAAGATAGGCGTAAGGTCGCGCATTTTCTCACTCATTCATGTTCATGATTCAGACTCAGAGACTTTTGGACGAGATCCGGACGTTAAGATAAGGGGAATTTCTATGTCGTACGGAGAAGAGAGAGTACTCAGAACAGGGGAGAGAGACTGGCAGAAGTGGGATGCGGAGAGATCGGCTGGGGAGAGAGAGAAGTGGAGGGAGAGACGAGAAGGGGGCATGAGAGAGAGAAAGAGTGGGAGGAGAGATAAGGAGAAGTGGAGAGAAGAGAAGTGGAGAGAGAGAGTTGATGAGCCACAGAGATGGAACGGGGCAGAGAGCTGGAGAGGAGAGAGAGAGGGGAGATTTGAGATGAGAAGAGCGAAGATGTGAGGAGAGACGAGAGTTGAGAGCAGACTGAGGACTGGAGATGGGGGAAGTTTCGAGAGATGAGGGGGCCGCACGGAGCAGAGGAAGACGAGAGAGGTGGATGACGTCAGAGAGAGGAGGTGAGGAGAGGGGGACCGCCGGCGGAGAGAGAGGGAGAGAGGGGTGGGGAGCAGAGGAGAGGGGAGGCGTGGGCAAGCGAGAGAGGAGAGAGAGAGACGATGAGTAGAGAGGTGGAGAGAGATGGAGAGGATTGGGTGGGAGAGAGAGGTGGACAGAGAGGGAGAGGGCAGGAAGAGTGACAGCATCTGAAGAGGCGGAACCAGGCAACGGACATTCCTCGCGTACACACGAAAAACGACTACGAAGAAAGCCGAAGGGACCGGCCCCCAACAACCACCACAAACACACACTACACCCACACACAAAAACACACAACCACACACACAAACAAAACACCAACACAAAACCACACAACCACACCACATCATCACAACACACCACCACACACCACACACCACACACACACACAACACACACACACCCAAACCACACACACACACCACACACCACACACACACCAAACAGACACACACACATACACACAAACACACACAAAAAGAGCTTCAGGGACACGTCCGTTGCAGACAGAGACGACCTCACCTATGAGATATAACACAAGGGGGGATGTGGGATTGCTTTGAGCCTCATAATAAGGACAGGCACAGTAGGAGAGTCACAGGACCCAGACAGGCTGGGTATCTATGCAGAGAAGAAGGGGACATGGGGGTGTGTGGGTTTGTGTGTGTGTGTGTGTGTGTGTGTGTGTGTGTGTGTGTGAGTGGGAGGGAGAGAGAGGTCAAGAGAGACAAAGAGATGAGCGAAAGAGAAAGAAAGAGCGGGGATGGAGAGGAGAGAGAGCGTACAAGAGAGACAGAGAGAGAGACGCGAGCGAGAAGAGAGCAGAGGAGAAGAGAGATGAGATTTTGAGAGCAGAACGAGAGACGAGATGAGAGGTCAAGAGAGACGGAGGGAGCGAAAGAGAGCGGAGGGATAGGAGAGAGAGAGAGAGGTCAAGAGATACAGAGAGGAAGAGAGAGAAAAGAACGAGAGGCGAGGAGGAAGGATGAGAGAGGTCAAGGAGATCAGTGGAGGAAGGAGAGAGAGGTCAAGAGACGCCAGAGAGAGAGAGAGGGAGACAGACGTGATGGAGAGGTCAAGAGACGACAGAGAGTGAGAGAAGAGAGAGAGACTGACAGATTGGAGCGAGTAGAGAGAGAAAGGAGGCCGAGAGGGAAGGAAGGAAAGAGAGAGAGACGTTCACGAAGCGTCAAGAGAGAGACAGAGAGGAAAGAGAGAGAGCGGGAGGGCAGGAAGGAGGCGGATAGCGATCCACACACGACGCCACTCTGAACGCTATTAGTCACTCTCCAAGCTCTACAGTAGCTCTCTGGCTTAGTTACACACAGTGAGTACACGAGAGGGGAAGGAGAGACGCAGAAGAGGCGAAAAAAGGAGAAGCAAACAGACCTGAGAGGGAGAGACAGAAGAAACGAGTAACGAGAGAGCAACATGAGTAAACCAAACAACAGACTTCCCCTTGCATCGGGAGGACTGATCTCAGTACTTTTCTTCTGTGTGCCTTGGTTGACAGCAGGGGTGGGCTGGGGCTAATAACGGTATTTCAGCACAGAAAAAATACAGTGTATATCAGATGTGAAGTAGACGATGAGGAACAGGCGTCATCTATATACTAACAGCTATGAGAGCCCTACAGACTCGAAGCGCGCGACACCGAGGAGAGAGCAGAGACACGACAGAGAGAAGAGAGAAAGATGACGCTCTCTCCAGCGCGCGCGCGCGACATCCTCTATCTCTATTCATCCTCCTCCAAATCACATCAAGCTCTCTCGCGAGTCTCTCTCTCACTGGATCCACTCACTCTATCCTCACATCTTTTTCTATGGTGTCTCGTTACTATTTGCTCTCTCTTCCCATCTCTCTCTTTCTCTCTTCCCATCTCTCCTCTCTCCTCTTCTCTTCACATCTCTCTATTTCCCATCTCTCTCATTCACATCTTCCTCTCTGTCTTCACATCTCTCTTTCTCTCTCTTCCCTTTCTCTCTCTCCTCACATCTCTCTTCCCTATGCTCTCTCTCTCTCTCTCTCTCCAGCTCCCTCTCCAGCAGACCTGGTCCTGGGTCTGACCACACAGACCACTGTGTCATAAGGAGGAGCGTCAGCATCCTTTCAATGGGCTTGAAGAATCACTGGAACCTTCCTGCAAAATAATGACCATATTACCCATGGTGCATCTGGGCGCTGCTCCTGGATCCAGGTCAGAGACAAGCCCAGGACCAGCAGAGCTTCTACCCAGAAGCTGCCAGCCAATCACAGGACTCATAGTGTGTGTGTGTGTGTTGGGAGCCAGATAACACAGAGGTAAGACAAAAAAACAAAACAAAAAAACAGACCAGACCAGGCCTAGAACAGGCCTAGAACCCTCTCCCCCCTCCTCTCACCTTCATCTCCAACCCATTGCAGTTCAGACTCATCCCACACTCATCCTTGATGTCTGTGATCTCAGAGAGGTCCTCATCCTCAAACTCCTCCAAGCTGATGTCATGGGTTAACCTGGAGAGAGAGAGAGGCGGGAGGAAGACAGACATTAATGTTACAGGATTTATACATATCAACTCAACAGACTTCTAGACTGCTGAGGTCACATCCTGCCTGTAGACTGCTGAGGTCACATCCTGCCTGTACTCTGCTGAGGTCACATCCTGCCTGTAGACTGCTGAGGTCACTTCCTGCCTGTAGACTGCTGAGGTCACATCCTGCTGTAGACTGCTGAGGTCACATCCTGCCTGTAGACTGCTGAGGGTCACATCCTGCCTGTAGACTACTGAGGTCACATCCTGCCTGTAGACTACTGAGGTCACATCCTGCCTGTAGACTGCTGAGGTCACATCCTGCCTGTAGACTGCTGAGGTCACATCCTGCCTGTAGACTACTGAGGTCACATCCTGCCTGTAGACTGCTGAGGGCCACACAATAACAAGTGGCTACTTACACACAGTGAGCCACAATGCTGATCAGAACATCAGAGTAGAGAAACGGAGGGGGGAGAGACGTGAACGGGAGGAGGAAGGGGGGGAGGTGGAAGGGGGGCAGGAGGAAGGGGGCAGGGGGAGGAGGGGGGGGGGAGGAGAGCAGGGGGAGGGCAGGAGGAGGAGGGAGACATGTCATGTTCACGCTCCGCCATGCTTGAGCTGGTGTGACAAGGTGGGGGAAGAGGGGGCTGAACTGTCAGCATGGTTGTGATGAAACATTGGAGAGTGTGTGTGTGTGTGTGTGTGTGTGTGTGTTACCTGTGTGTGTGTGTGTGGTGTATGTGTGTGTGTGTGTGTGTGTATGTGTGTGTGTGTGTGTGTGTGTGGTGTGTGTGTGTGTGGGTTGTGTGTATGTGTGTGTGTGTGTGTGTGTGTGTATGTGTGTGTGTGTGTGTGTGTGTGTGTGTGTATGTGTGTGTGTGTGTGTGTGTGTGTGTGTGTGTGTGTGTGTGTGTCTGTGTGTGTGTGTGTGTGTGTGTGTCCCAAAGACACACTGTCTGGACAGCAGCCAGGGGCCAGAGTGAGCAGGCGTCTCTAAGACAACGCCATCTCCGGACAACCGTTACATCACGGCAGGGGGCCAGAGTCCTGACATCAACATGAACACATTTAACCGTTAATCACATCTCCTGTCTTATCTTAGCTAACAGCTCAAACAATGAGTTCTCCAAGACCATAACATCACCCAACGGTCACACACCCACACACTCAACCATACTCACATCGCTAGCTGAACATATCCACTCAAACCACTCACATAGCTAGCTTAGCATATCCACTCAACCTTACTCACATAGCAAGCTTAGCATATTCACTTAACCACTCACATAGCTTTCTTAGCATATCCACTCAACCTTACTCACAAGCTAGCTTAGCATTTCCACACATGCATATATGGCTAGCTTAGCATATCCACACATGCATATCCATATGGCTAGCTTAGCATATCCACAAATGCATATCCATATGGCTAGTTTAGCATATCCACACATGCATATCTATATGGCTAGCTTAGCATATCCACACATGCATATCCATATGGCTAGCCTAACATATCCACACATGCATATCCATATGGCTAGCTTAGCATATCCACACATGCATATCTATATGGCTAGCTTAGCATATCCACACATGCATATCCATATGGCTAGCCTAACATATCCACACATGCATATCCATATGGCTAGCTTAGCATATCCACACATGCATATCCATATGGCTATCTTAGCATATCCACACATGTTGTGGGATAGCCTATGCAGGGATTGTAACAATACACTCAGCCCACGATTCGATACAAAACACGATTCCGGGTTCACAATAAACTTTTGCAAATTTGCTAATATTCGACAGTTCCAAAATGAAATCAAAATCAAAATTGGATGGTGCCCCCTGCTGTTTAAACCAATTCAACGCGGTAGGATAACAATTTTGTCTTCCGAAAACTGTGCAAGCTAACAGACGTTCTCTGTGGAACTACTAAAATCACGTTCAATATAATTAGCGTCTTTCCTTTTCTAAGGAAACCTCTTAAGGGATTCTGTGCAACGCCCTCACGTAGTTAAATCCCATAGTTAGGGAGAACTTAAAGCCGTAAGTGTCGGCCCTTAGGCAGGAGGAGTAGGGGAGAGGAAGAAAATGAAAGACAGAAACAGGAGAGAAGGGTAGAGTCACGGTTGATGAGGCACACTGACAGGAGAGGGAGAGGGTTGGGAGGGAGGGAGGGAGGGAGGGAGGGAGGGAGGGAGGGAGGGAGGGAGGGAGGGAGGGAGGGAGGGAGGGAGGGAGCGGAGGGAGGGAGGGAGGGAGGGAGGGAGGGAGGGAGGGAGGGAGGGAGGGAGGGAGGGAGGGAGGGAGGGAGGGAGGGAGGGAGGGAGGGAGGGAGCGACATAAAACACCAGGACAGTGTGACCCCTCTTCTGTTGCAATGCACTCTGGGTAGAGTGGGAAGGGGGCGCACTCTAGAATAAACCAATCACATGTTTCAGAAGCTCAGCAGAAGAAACAGTCACACTGGATAATATTAAAAACTCAAATGATGCGTTTAATGTACACTCAGAGCGCTAGATGGTGACATTGTTGTGGAGATCTCAGAGCGCTAGAGGATCTGGAGAGATGGTGATGGAGAGATCTGGGGGATGTGTTCTCTGCATGTTTGTGTTTAAAGTGAAACTTAAATGATCAGTTACAGCTGCGTCCCCTTCAATAACACACACACACACACACACACCACACACCACACACACACCACACACACACACACACACACACACACTCACACACTCACTGCACACTCCCCTTCAATAACAAGCTGTTTCAGGTCCAAAGGTGTTGGGTGATTCATATTCATTTTGGGATACAAATGCTCAAAGTGATGCATAAACAATGTACTATATAGGCAATTGAAATGCAGTATAAGACATGAATTATACTACACAACTTAACTTGACTAACTGACCTCTAAGGACAAACCGAGCTGCTGTCTAACCACTAAATAACCACTGATCAGAACCTGGAACTAGACTGATGGCTTCAGACCTGAGAGGGTTAGGGGTTAGAGTCACTCTCTCCAGAGAGGAAGGATGAGGAGACACAGAGGCAAGAGAAGTAGAACAGTAAACTGCTAAAACAGTACAGGGGGATTTGAACCTGTGATGATCTAACCACTGAGCTGTTTTTAACCTACGAGAGAGCCATTTCTGTGAAGTCCAGATCCACAACAACACAATCAGTCTTGATTCGATTACTCCCCCTCCCACACACAGTCATGTCTAATATGCTACTGTACACCAAACACGGAATGACAACAAACTGATGGAGCCAGCCAAGAACCCTTACACCCTGCTGTCCCCTTCCAAGCCCCCTCCATCCTCCTTCCCCCTCTTGCCCCTCCATGCCCCCGCATCTCCCCTCCATCCTTCCCCCTTGCCCCTCATCTCCCCTCATCCTCCTGCCCCATCACTCCCTCCTCCAGTCCACAACCTAATGCTGGAGTCCTGTAACATCCCACAAACATTCGGATGCTACACCTCTCTATTCATCTCTCTTTTTCTTCTCTCTCCCTCCTCCTCTCTCTCTCTCCGCCTCTCTCTCCGTCTCTCTCTCCCCGTCTCTCTCTCGGTTGTGCTCCGTGCTTCAAGGGCATCCCGGTCCGACGCAGCACCAAAGAGACGCGGAGCAGCACATCGACAGCACCACCGTAACACACACACACACACACACACACACACACACACACACACACACAAGGTCACAGCACTGTGTTTCTGGCAGCTAGGAGGACAGAAGAGAGATATCCTACCATTTCTCCCACTGGTCCTCCATCCACCCCTCTCCTTCTTCCCCTCCGGAGTCCATGCTGCGAGTGAACCACGGAGGAGAGGAGGGGAGGAGGAGGTAGAGAGAGGGGGAGAGGGGAGGGGACGCTCAGCTGGGTCGATGGGACGAGGAGCCTGATTCGCTGCTTCTGTTCGCTTCTGTTCCGCGTGTGTCTCGAGGGACCGTTCCCAAGACGAGAACCAGGAGAGGAGAACGAGGAGGACACAGCTGGAGCAGAGGGATACATATATATCTCTTTCCTCCTCCTCCTCTCTGCTGTAGACAGGTAGCAGACTGACTGGAGGAGACGGGAGTAAACCGACTGGAGGGATATTGTGTTACCTCCTCTGCCTGCACTGGAGCAGGTCTACGATTTACTACAGCACAGAGTCGCTGACAGCAGAAGAGAGGAGAGGAGGAGAGGAGGAGAGGGAGGAGGGGGAGGGGAGAGAGAGGAGGGGGAGGAAGAGAGAAGGACAGATGAGACAGCAGGGTAGAGCGAGAGGAGGGAGAGAGAGGAGCCCAGCAACAAGAGCAGTCCTGTCTGCTTCATTATTAATGAGGCAGATCGATCATGCTCCGGTTATTCTCATCTTGCTCTCTCTTTCCTTCTATCTCTTTCCTTCTCTCCCTCTTTCTTTCTCTCCGTCTGTCTTTCTCTTCCTCTCTCTGTCCTCTCCTTCTCACTCTTTCTCTCCCTCTCTCTGTGAAGACACTAAAATCTCCAGAACGGTTATGCTGTGACAGTGTGTGTGTGTGTGTGTGTGTGTGTGTGTGTGTGTGTGTGTGTGGCCAGGACAGCCAAGGAGGAACAACTTATTTTAGATGTCATCCACCACCTTGGAGAGAACCCACTACAGTGTGTGTGTGTGTGCGTGTGCATGCATGTGTGTGTGCACGTGTGTGTGTGTGCTCACAAGCTCCAAGAGGAGAGCATCTCTAACCAGAGCATGCAGCACAGTAAGGGACTGTGTTTAATAAAACATGCACTCACAACGGGACATGAAGCTCGCAGGAACCCTGAACACACACAACATCACAACTCCACATTCACACGCGTGTGGACTATTGTAAACACTGGTAGCCTGCTAGCCTCTGCTCCTAGCCTGTTAGCCTCTGCTGCCAGCCAGTTAGCCTGTTAGCCTCTGCTGCTAGCCTGTTAGCCTATGTTGCTAGCCAGTTAGCCTGTTAGCGTTCACTGCTAGCCTGTTAGCCTCTGCTGCTAGCCAGTTAGCCTGTTAGCGTTCACTGCTAGCCTGTTAGCCTATGCTGCTAGCCAGTTAGACAGGTGTGTTTGACAGGTATTTGCTGTTGGACCAC
>CAEFZP010002248.1:15000-22500 GCA_903064625.1 Mallotus villosus
CTCACACACTGAACACTACCTACCATGATGCTACACAGCAACACTCACACACTGAACACTACCTACCATGATGCTACACAGTAACACTCACACACTGAACACTACCTACCATGATGCAACACAGTAACACTCACACACTGAACACTACCTACCATGATGCTACACAGCAACACTCACACACTGAACACTACCTACCATGATGCTACACAGCAACACCCACACACTGAACACTACCATGATGCTACACAGCAACACCCACACACTGAACACTACCATGATGCTACACAGCAACACCCACACACTGAACACTACCATGATGCTACACAGCAACACCCACACACTGAACACTACCTACCATGATGCAACACAGTAACACTCACACACTGAACACTACCTACCATGATGCTACACAGCAACACCCACACACTGAACACTACCATGATGCTACACAGCAACACCCACACACTGAACACTACCATGATGCTACACAGCAACACCCACACACTGAACACTACCTACCATGATGCTACACAGCAACACTCACACACTGAACACTACCTACCATGATGCTACACAGCAACACCCACACACTGAACACTACCTACCATGATGCTACACAGTAACACTCACACACTGAACACTACCTACCATGATGCAACACAGTAACACTCACACACTGAACACTACCTACCATGATGCTACACAGCAACACTCACACACTGAACACTACCTACCATGATGCTACACAGTAACACTCACACACTGAACACTACCTACCATGATGCAACACAGTAACACTCACACACTGAACACTACCTACCATGATGCTACACAGCAACACTCACACACTGAACACTACCTACCATGATGCTACACATCAACACTCACACACTGAACACTACCTACCATGATGCTACACAGCAACACTCACACACTGAACACTACCTACCATGATGCTACACAGCAACACTCACACACTGAACACTACCTACCATGATGCTACACAGCAACACTCACACACTGAACACTACCTACCATGATGTTGCATGGCAACACTTTACATGAAGGTTACATTAACCACCATGTAACTACACAGAAAACAATTGAGGGAGGTTAACATAGCAAACCTTTTCACTGGCAGTGTTTTGACTGTGTCTGCTGTGGTAGAGCTCAGGTCCTGACCTACAGCACGCTGAACAGCTGAATGACATTAGAACAGGCTGGGGAGGGGAAGAGAGAGGGGTGAGAGACACAGGGAGAGGATGGTGGTGCTGGAGAGAGGGGGCGAGAGACACAGGGAGAGGGAGACACAGGGAGAGGATGGTGGTGCTGGAGAGAGGGGGAAGAGTGACACAGGGAAAGGATGGTGGTGCTGGAGAGAGGGGGGCGAGAGACACAGGGAGAGGATGGTGGTGCTGGAGAGAGGGGGGCGAGACACACAGGGAGAGGATGGTGGTGCTGGAGAGAGGGGGGCGAGAGACACAGGGAGAGGATGGTGGTGCTGGAGAGAGGGGGGCGAGAGACACAGGGAGAGGATGGTGGTGCTAGAGAGAGGGGGGCGAGAGACACAGGGAAAGGATGGTGGTGCTGGAGAGAGGGGGGCGAGGAGAGACACAGGGAGAGGATGGTGGTGCTGGAGAGAGGGGGGCGAGAGACAAAGGGAGAGGATGGTGGTGCTGGAGAGAGGGGGGCGAGAGACACAGGGAGAGGATGGTTGTGCCGGAGGGGGTTTGGGGACACTGGAAAGGGAATATTGATAACAGGCTGGAGAGAGGGGGGCGAGAGAGACATAGAAAGAGGATGGTGGTGCTGGAGAGAGAGGGGGGCGAGAGACACAGGCCTCTACATGCTCATTAGTGCCACTCTTCAACAAGGCTGTTTTTCCTCAAGCCAGCCCCAGTTTGTGTATGTGTGTGTGTGTCTGTGTGTGTGTGTGTGTGTGTGGTGTGTGTGTGTGTGTGTGTGTGTGTGTGTGTGTGTGAAGAAGGGAGAGGGGGTTGCACTACAATATGTTGGTGCGAAATATTGTTGGATATAATCCTGATTTAAATCGTTAATACGAATTTGATATGTATAGAGAGTAAATCCCTTCTATAGATCTATTCATTTCATCCACCTGTGGCCACTGGCCAGTATGCTGTTGCATTTGTACGGTTGACAGATGACCGCACATTTGTGACTAAGCTTTACAACAACTCCTCGCCTCACACACGCTCTGTCCGCACGCTAGGCGCCCGTGACACGCCCTGAACCACAATTGACAGCAACTAAATACCCATCACTCGTTTAACCGTTACTGTCCGTCGTTACCGTCCACAATACAAACGTTAGGCTACCCTGCGGCAGTCCCAGATTAGGCGCGTGCTCAGACAGGTGCGATCAACCAGCACCAGCCTGCCAACTGCAACGCTGAGATCCATGCTACGCCAATGTCTCGCTCAAGCAAAATCACGACGCAACGGATCACTTAGTAACCGGCGCAGGTGAGCTGTTTACCGCGGAAGAGACGGAGCTTACCTGAAACTGGCTGGCGAGTCAACCTGCACGCGGCGGCCGTTAGCCGAGCGGCCAGACGGTGACGGGTTACTCTTCTCTCTGTCCGCCATACCGGGGGTTTCACTCATCCATTCGCTCCGGTAACGGTGTGTCTGTGCGGTGTCTGTGTGGTGTCTGTGCCTCCCAGCTAAAGTGATCCAGCGATGCCGCGTTGTGAGGTTCCTCAGACGGGGGGTGGGGTGAGGGAGAGAGAGGAGCGGGAAGTCAGTGGGACTCAACAGCGTGTAAAACAATACACTACTGAGAGACAATCCTAATCTATACAGTACAGGATAAACCTTGATTTTCAACGATTTATTTTCGTTAGGCCTGGTTTAGGAATATTAAGTTGAGACGAAAAAGACATTAACAAAAAAAATTTTTGTTAATTTAACTAAACACTTATCTTATTTTGTTTAAATTACATTTTACGTGACTTTTTATTAATTTATACGTTGTTATCCAAAGTGACATTTAAATGGTGTATGTAGACAATATAGGGTTTACATTTACATGTAGTCATTTACAGCAGAAGATCAAGGATCAGAAGTAGCCTTAATCGTTAGTTGAACCAGTAACAATACATCTTAAAAGTAGCTAAATTAATTGAGTTTGTTCGGGAAAGTAAGTCATTCATGTATATGAATGAATGAATAGAACTGTTGACGTCTGTGGATATTTTAATCTTCCTCTGTAAGTACTGCACCACACCACAACACCCTGCAGGGGGCGCTGTGCACCAGCTCAACACCAGTACAACACCGCCACCTAGCGGCCTGTAGCGGACCTCTGTCTCTAAGTGTGTGAGTGTGAGACTGGAGAAGTGTTGTGTGTGAGTATGTGAGTGTGACTCTCAGAGACAACCATCCACCCTCCATCCCTCCACCCTCCATCCCTCACCCTCCATCCCTGCACTCTCCATCCCTCCACCCTCCATCCCTGCACCCTCCATCCCTCCACCCTCCATCCCTCCACCCTCCATCCCTCACCCTCCATCACTCCACCCTCCATCCCTCCACCCTCCATCCCTCCACCCTTCATCCTCAACCATCCATCCCTCCACCCTCCATCCCTCCACCCTCCATCCCTCACCCTCCATCCCTCCAACCTCCATCCTCAACCATCCATCCCCCCACCCTCCATCCTTACACCCTCCACCCCTACATCACTCCACCCTCCATCTCTCTCGCAGAGTGAGGGACCCCTCCAGGGCAGTTCCTGATCAGAGAGGGGCCCCCGTCCCCCCAGCAGAACACAAGCCTCTCCCCTCTCTGCTGAGGGGCTGCGTTTGATTGGCCCTCTTGCTGAGGGGCTGCGTTTGATTGGCCCACGGGGAACGCTGTGTCCTTTCAGAGGACGTGTGATTCAGTAATTCTCCACGGCTGCAGCTGGTCTCGAACCCTAAGGAATGAACACACACATAATCTCTCTCTCCCTGTCACACACACACACACCACTCTCCCCATCACACACACACACACACACTCTCCCTGTCACAAGCACACTTCAGAAGTGCTCCACTAGTTATTCTCTTCCTCTCTCCTTCTGCTGCTGTCAGAAAGAGAGAGAAAGAAACAGGCAGAAATAAAGGGAGAGAGACAGGGGAGAGAGAGAGACAGACAGCAGGGGAGAGCGAGAGAGACAGGGGAGAGAGGGAGAGACAGACAGACAGAGGGAGAGAGACAGACGGGGAGAGAGACAGACAGACAGGGGAGAGGGAGAGAAGACAGACAGAGGGAGAGAGACAGACAGGGGAGAGAGAGAGACAGACAGACAGAGGGAGAGAGAGAGACAGGGGAGAGAGAGACAGACGGACAGGGGAGAGAGGGAGAGACAGACAGACAGAGGGAGAGAGAGGGAGAGAGAGGGAGAGAGAGGGAGAGACAGACAGACAGAGGGAGAGAGAGAGAGAGAGAGAGAGAGAGAGACAGACAGACAGACAGACAGACAGACAGACAGACAGACAGACAGAGGGAGAGCGAGCGAGAGAGAGAGAGAGAGAGAGAGAGACAGACAGACAGACAGACAGGTAGTGAGAGACTAAAAAACTGAAGTGAGAAAGCGGGGTCTTTCTTCATGAAAGTCTTTTCTTAAGCCCATGAAAGTGAAGGTCTGTTTGATTAGATTACTCTCTCTCTCTCTCTCTGATGGAGCGAAGGCTGACTTTAGCAAGAGACACACCAGTGCCCTGCTCGTTCACCCCACCTCAAAGGAACCTTCTCAACACAGGCTGATAGATGAGCTGAAGATGATCTCATTATTTCATTTGTTAATTATCGCCCTTGGATACGGGGTCCTGGGGTCCGGGATGGCTGACCCCCTGGTCGTCCTGGAGGCTGAGGGCTGAGGGCTCGGCTCATTCCTGCAGAGGGAGAAAGGAGGCCTGGACAAAGGTAATTTGATTGTGCCTGTGGTCCATATGGCACCAGCAGGCTGGGAGGGCTCAACATGAGCCTGGGGCCCCAGGCCAGCCTGCACAATGGCCCCCTCCACCCCTGGCCCCTCCACCCCTGCCCCCTCCACCCCTGCCCCCTCCACCCCTGCCCCCTCCACCCCTGCCCCCTCCAGCCCTGCCCCCTCCACCCCTGCCCCCTCCACCCACCCCTGCCTAAACAAACAGGCTGAATCTGGTTAGTGGGAGACTGGCCAACAGGACAATGCAGGGGAGAGGAGCTGACCCTCGGCTAACACTGCCAAGCACGCGGCCGTTCTCCCAGCCTCCCCTGCACCCTCCCCCCCAGCCTCCCCCCAGCCTCCCCCTGCAGCCTGCTTGCTGCAGATAAGAACAAGTTTGCGGTGGAAAGTTGCAATTTTTCTGCCAGATTAAACTCCATCCTGCCATCTCCTTTCAGAAGGCTTTTAACAAGGGCCTCTGCTTGTCATCTTTCCCAGAGCTGTGCGTTGAAAGGCAGAGATTCAGTGATAGAGCGCTGAAAGGAGATTACAGGGAGCTGAATGCTTGCAGCCAGTTTAGACTGTGGATGAAGCCTGATGAATATGTAACTGATATGACCTTTCACCTCCACAAATGTGATTATGTATCCTCTCTGTGGAGACTGGTCAGTTACCTCAGAGAGAGACTGGCCAGTTACTTCAGAGAGAGACTGGTCAGTTACCTCAGAGAGAGACTGGTCAGTTACCTCAGAGAGAGACTGGTCAGTTACCTCAGAGAGAGACTGGTCAGTTACCTCAGAGAGAGACTGGTCAGTTACCTCAGAGAGAGACTGGTCAGTTACCTCAGAGAGAGACTGGTCAGTTACTTCAGAGAGAGACTGGTCAGTTACCTCAGAGAGAGACTGGTCAGTTACCTCAGAGAGAGACTGGTCAGTTACCTCAGAGAGAGACTGGTCAGTTACTTCAGAGAGAGACTGGTCAGTTACCTCAGAGAGAGACTGGTCAGTTACCTCAGAGAGAGACTGGTCAGTTACCTCAGAGAGAGACTGGTCAGTTACCTCAGAGAGAGACTGGTCAGTTACCTCAGAGAGAGACTGGTCAGTTACCTCAGAGAGAGACTGGTCAGTTACCTCAGAGAGAGACTGGTCAGTTACCTCAGAGAGAGACTGGTCAGTTACCTCAGAGAGAGACTGGTCAGTTACTTCAGAGAGAGACTGGTCAGTTACCTCAGAGAGAGACTGGTCAGTTACCTCAGAGAGAGACTGGTCAGTTACCTCAGAGAGAGACTGGTCAGTTACCTCAGAGAGAGACTGGTCAGTTACCTCAGAGAGAGACTGGTCAGTTACTTCAGAGAGAGACTGGTCAGTTACTTCAGAGAGAGACTGGTCAGTTACCTCAGAGAGAGACTGGTCAGTTACCTCAGAGAGAGACTGGTCAGTTACCTCAGAGAGAGACTGGTCAGTTACCTCAGAGAGAGACTGGTCAGTTACTTCAGAGAGAGACTGGTCAGCCTCAATGAGACTCCAGAAAGAACCTCTTCAACCTCTTCGACTTGGGGAGAGCTGGTCTCATTACACTGGGGGCTGGGGGGGGCGTGTGAAAGGAGGGATTAAGCCGGAGGAGAGGATGCCTCGTTAAAGGGAGAAAGGCTGGAGCGTGATGTCATGTTGGTGAGTCCAGATCAAACAGGCTACTTCTGGACTCCGGAGACAGGTTCAAATCCCCCCTCACCTCTGGTTCAAATCCCCCCCTCACCTCTGGTTCAAATCCCCCCCTCACCTCTGGTTCAAATCCCCCCTCACCTCTGGTTCAAAGATACATTAAATGAATGAAAATAAACACACACTTCACAGGAAGTAGAATTCCAACTCAACAGGGAAGAATGGGTACTGGTTTAGACCTGAGTGGTGTTTGATGTGATTCTGACAGTGTAAAGTCATCTCAGCTACAAGCAGATGGTGAACAGACTGACTCTGTACAGCTATGAGAGTGAGGAGGTGGTTTTCCTTGTGTCTGAAGGCATGTAGATCTGGCCTGGGACAATACGGGCCTAGCAGGCCTCAAGCCTGGGGCTGGCAGTTCCCTCATGCCCACTGGGAGGCCTCAAGCCTGGGGCTGGGCTGAGGCTGGGCTGGGGTTGGGCTGGATCCTGATTTTCCGCTGTAGTTTCTGTATGTAATTTAGTTTCTGTATGAAATCGACTATTTGCAAGTCGATGTCGATTAAAGCATCTCCTGAATAAATAACTGAAGTCAAAAGTAAGTACCATCCAGGCCCTCTCATGAGTAGGAAAACTAAATTATTTATTATTTGGTTCAATAATCATTAACTACCCCCAGTGTCTAACCACAGCCAGTCAGGAGAGATGGCCACGCCCACTCTCACTCACAGCCAGTCAGGAGAGATGGCCACGCCCACTCTCACTCACAGCCAGTCAGGAGAGATGGCCACGCCCACTCTCACTCACAGCCAGTCAGGAGAGATGGCCACGCCCACTCTCACTCACAGCCAGTCAGGAGAGATGGCCACGCCCACTCTCACTCACAGCCAGTCAGCTCAGCTCTTGATGGG
>CAEFZP010002248.1:27500-46639 GCA_903064625.1 Mallotus villosus
GGGTTGAGACAGACAAAGGGAAAACACACGCACGAGGAGTAACACGGTAGGCGTTTAATAAAGACTACCAAATCAACTTAACAGAAAAGAGGCGCCGTGCTAACAAAAGGTTGCCCCAACTAAACAAAAGGTGTGCTGCGGACAAACGGAGGGGTCGACTCTCTCCCCTGACATCCTTTTAAAGGGGAGGAAACCACCGGCCCCCAGGTGTAGCCACTTGACGGCTGAGGAGGCCGTCACACGCCCCCCCAGAAGACGGGGACACAGGGGGTCCCCGCGACGCAACCCGGTATCCATCCGCATCAGCAGCCCACAGAGCCTAGAATAGAGCAACAAAAAAAGGAGGGGGGGGAACAGGCAAAAGCACCAAAAGGGCAAGTAAGACCCACAACCCAAGGGCAACCAACGACCAACAAACCCCAAGGCCACCAACGAACCGAAGGCAGCCAACGACCAACCGACTTACGGGCAAGCAACGACCAACGAACCTACGGCAACCAACGACCCAGGGACGTACGGGCAAACAACGACCAACGAACCTACGGCAACCAACGACCAACGAACCTACGGGCAAACAACGACCAACGGACCTAAGGCAACCAACCCCATGAAAAGCCCCTAGAACCAACCCACAAAACTTCCCTGGCACAACCGTCTGGTATAAAGCCTCCCCGACAAAACAGTCACCAGACGGCACCCCCTTACGCATTAGTCACCCAGGTAACCAACTACCAGGTCCTTGGACATCCTCAAAATGGGGCGGGCCCGGAGCGGCCAGAGCAGCAGGTCGAATGTTACTAGGACCTCTACCCCTACCCCTCAAAACCGGGCACTCATTTTTCCAATGCCCCGGTTCCTGACAATAATGACAGTCCGAGCCACCCCCCCCTGGACGAACCCCCCCGGTCGGTGTTGCCACCACCCCGAGCTGACTCGAAAACCCCGCCACGACCCACATCACTACGTGCACGGGGCTCCACAAAATTCCGTCGATGGATCAAAACGTAGTCGTCTGCCAGCACAGCAGCCTCAGCAACTGTTCCCACCTTGTGCTCACTAACGTAGGTCGCTATCCGGACCGGAACCGATTCCCGAAACTGCTCCAACACCAGCAGATTACCAAGCCCCTCAAAGGTATCCACCCCCGAAGCCCCACACCATCGAAAGAAATGAGCTGTCAATTCACGGGCAAACTCCACATGAGTCTGCCCCTCAGTCATCCTCCACGTCCGGAAGCGCTGCCTATAGGCCTCAGGAACCAACTCATACGCCCTAAGCACAGCAGACTTTACCACCCGATAGTCCCCACTCTGTGCCCTGCTCAGGGCTGAATACGCCTCCTGGGCCTTCCCGGTAAGAACGCACTGCAGCATGAGCGTGCGCTCCGAGTCAGGCCAGTCCCTAGCCTCCGCCACACGCTCAAACAACGAGAAAAAAGTCTCCGGATCCCTTTCACTAAACTTGGGGAGCAGCCGTAAGTTACCCACGATGTCGAACCCGTCACGGCCCACAAACGACCGCCCCATCGCAACCTCCGAGGCACCATCACCTCCCCAACCCCTAACCGAGAGCCTACGCTCCCTGGCCAGCTCGAGCTGTAGCTGTAGCAGCTCTTTCTGCTGGTCGAACGTCAACGGCCCCCCCAGGCACAGTCGACCCACCCGCAGCCACAGCCCCGCTCCCCGAAGCAGACGGAGGCAATATCCCAGCATCCCCCAAGGCCGCTGACAAGATCGACCGCACCGAATCCTTCAACCGCTTGTCACTGACCTCGACGTTATAGTGGTCAGCGAGCCTCAACAGCTGATCCTTCGTCAACCCTGCCAACAGCTCTTCCGACGGAGCCCCAATAAAGTCCTCCACTGCCGTCATAGCGCTCACGTCACAATCGCTCTACGAGGTGTGTCGGCCCAACAGGAGAGGAACCCCAACCGTTAACTCAACCCTAGTCTTCAGGGGCGTTGTGGCGGGTATTTACGCACTGTAGCCCGCTGGAGTGGAACAAGGCAACCAGCACGCTGACGACCCCCCCCAAACCACGGAAGTGCCCCCGAGACCACTGCTCTAACCACAGTTACCCCCAAAAATAACAAACAAAACAACAAACCCGGCGCGCCCCGAGAGTACCACACCGCTACGCCTACCAGGGGAAAATCGCACCACCTCTCCCTGCCGAACACCAACTCACCCCAACGGAGCGACGTCCAACCACAGCAGCACAACTTCCCAAACACAAAAAAAAACTCCGCAGCACAAACACAACAACAAAAAAAAACACAGCCAAAACCCGAAACTCCACGCACATGCCCCCCCCCTAAAGCAAAACCAACAAACCCGAAACCGAAGTCAGCGAAGATGTTGAAGACGAGCCCCCATGTCACGAACCCGGCTCGGAGGGTTGAGACAGACAAAGGGAAAACACACGCACGAGGAGTAACACGGTAGGCGTTTAATAAAGACTACCAAATCAACTTAACAGAAAAGAGGCGCCGTGCTAACAAAAGGTTGCCCCAACTAAACAAAAGGTGTGCTGCGGACAAACGGAGGGGTCGACTCTCTCCCCTGACATCCTTTTAAAGGGGAGGAAACCACCGGCCCCCAGGTGTAGCCACTTGACGGCTGAGGAGGCCGTCACAACCTTTTGAAAAAAAAAGATTTTTCAACCTTTTGAAAAAAAAAGATTTTTCAACCTTTTGAAAAAAAAAGATTTTTCAACCTTTTGAAAAAAAAGATTTTTCAACCTTTTGAAAAAAAAAGATTTTTCAACCTTTTGAAAAAAAAAGATTTTTCAACCTTTTGAAAAAAAAGATAATGGGGAAGCCTCCAACAGATAATTATCTTTGGATGAAACACATGATGATCAAGAGGATGACATCACGTACATGCTGTAGATGTCTGTGCTGTCGGAGAGCTCCTTCCAGTCCTTCCAGAGGAACATGTGGGAGCATCTAGCGTCTGGGCAGGGGGTATAGACCTGCTGGACCAGGCCTGGCCACTGCTGGGACAGAAGCCACAGCTTGCGCATCACCGCCAGAACCATGTCCCACGACTGACGGAACTCTGAAACACACAAGTCCAGAGGCTCTCTCACGCTGAAAGCTTCCACAAAGTTTAAGCTTTGTACCCTGAAGTTAAGTTAACTCCACATTCCATTAACAAACGATCTGTCGCCGATGACTGATATTGGGCTGACGCGATCAGACATGACCTGTCCAGTGAGATCTCACGTGATCAGAGACATGTCCTGTCCAGTGAGATCTCACGTGATCAGAGACATGTCCTGTCCAGTGAGGTCTCACGTGATCAGAGACATGTCCTGTCCAGTGAGGTCTCACGTGATCAGAGACATGACCTGTCCAGTGAGATCTCACGTGATCAGAGACATGTCCTGTCCAGTGAGATCTCACGTGATCAGAGACATGACCTGTCCAGTGAGATCTCACGTGATCAGAGACATGTCCTGTCCAGTGAGGTCTCACGTGATCAGAGACATGTCCTGTCCAGTGAGGTCTCACGTGATCAGAGGCATGACCTGTTCAGTGAGGTCTCACCAGTGGGCTCTGGTCTCTTGCAGCGTATCTCTATGAACTGGTCTTCATGCTGGCGGTTCTCCCTGAGCAGCACCAGCCTGGCTCCAGAGCACAGCAGACACTGGTCCTTCCCCACCCAGTGGGTGGGGTACAGGGAGCACATGTTGACCGTCAGCCTGGGGGTCAGAAGGAAACACTGGTCTTTAGTGGTGGGTCCCTCTCTACCAAACAGGAAGTTACAGTAGAGTCATCTCTACCAAACAGGAAGTTACAGTAGAGTCATCTCTACCAAACAGGAAGTTACAGTAGAGTCATCTCTACCAAACAGGAAGTTACAGTAGAGTCATCTCTACCAAACAGAGAGTTACAGAAGAGTCATCTCTACCAAACAGGAAGTTACAGTAGAGTCATATCTACCAAACAGGAAGTTACAGTAGAGTCATCTCTACCAAACAGGAAGTTACAGGAGAGTCATCTCTACCAAACAGGAAGTTACAGGAGAGTCGTCTGTACCAAACAGGAAGTTACAGGAGAGTCATCTCTACCAAACAGGAAGTTACCGGAGAGTCGTCTGTACCTGTGAAAGAAGCCATGAGGGACCTCGGGCAGGCAGTAAACATGGACACAAACATTGTCCTGCTTGTCCACCCCCCAGGCCTTCTCCACCACCATGTTGTCCGAGAGGTAGATGGGGAACAGGCAGGCCGCATCCTGTTCTCTCTGCTTCAGCTTGTCCGAGTCCCACTGGGCCTTCCCCGGGACGAACTCTGGGGCGGCTGGGTCCAGCGGGCTGCCTAGCCTGGTGGGGAGGCACACCTGGAAGTGCTGCAGCAGACTGAGCAGAGCCCCGTCCTCCCTCCTGCTCCCCACCACCTGCAGGGGAACACAGCTCAACAGGTTAATACTGCCCACCCAGCCCCATCGAAGGGCTTTTCAGTGGCATAGCTGGTTGAAGCGGTGTTCATAAAAGTGATGGTTAACCAGGTCTCCCCTCCCCAATAAACATGAACTGTGAAATATTAATAACTAGCAATAATTAATAACTAGTCATTATTAATAACTGAGTAATCATTAATGACTGGGTCATTGACCAGGTGTCCTGACCTCTGAGACCAGGTCCTCGTCCTCGTCCAGGCCAAGGCGTTTCAGCTCCGGCAGAACCAGGATACGCGTGGCCACGTTGGGCAGCATGCCACGTCCCTTCAGGGCCTCCACCCAGGCTGCTCTCTGCAGGGCTAGCACCCCCTCCTGGCGGAGCAGGGTACTGGGCAGCTCCTGCAGCTGCTTAGCCAGGTCTGGTCTCACCACGGTCTGCCCAGCGAGTCAGGGGGAGAGAGCGTGTTAGGGGGAGAGAGCGAGTCAGGGGGAGAGAGAGTGTTACGGTTCCTCAGGTCGCCCCTGCGGTTCTACACAGTCTTCTGCCAAGATTGAAAGGTTTGATTTGAGAAGTGTGGTGCATCCTGATGTAACCCCAGAGACTGCAAGTGGACCAAACCAATGTGTAAGGCAATAACAGATTTTAACTTTTCATTCACATTTGATTTTATAATCTTTTTCTCTGTTCTATTAACACTTTTTATTATATGGCAACGACAGTACGAGCCTTCTGATTGGCTAATGGGTAGTCATGCCAAACCCGTATTGACCAGCGGTCCAATAAGTATTGTTATTGCCCTCCTCTGACGTCATCTTCAAAATTAGCGATATCGAAGTCAACTGAGACCAGACGATACTGAAGACATCAACAGCGACGAAGAAATTGTTAACTTTCTAAAATAATCGTTATTTGTGTTGGAATTAAAGCCATTTTAGCAGAACCGTACTGTCCGCTTTCTATCAAAAGTAATTGGTTGCTAGACAACACCTGAAACACACACCGTGAGAAGACTTGAGAGCTAGCCTAGCTAGCTACAATTAGCCTACAATTTACAAAATGAAAAGAGCTAAAAATGCCATATAATAAACAACTTACTAACCTCGACCGTTCGGTCATGCCGGGAAATATCAAACCTCGACTTTGCCGTATCAACCTCGCTATCGCTCGGTCGATACGTTCAAGTCTCGTTTGATATTTCCCGGCATGACCTCACTCTCGGTTAGTAAGTAGTTAGTAATGAAAGTTTGAGTGTACAGTGTTTACATGCCAGGTGGCTGAAATCGCACTGTGCCCCGTAAACAGTAACTATTTGGATGGAAGGTTTGTGTCTGTGGATGGAAGGTTTGTTAGCTGTGGATGGAAGGTTTGTGTCTGTGGATGGAAGGTCTGTGGCTGTGGATGGAAGGTCTGTGGCTGTGGATGGAAGGTCTGTGTCTGTGGATGGAAGGTCTGTGGCTGTGGATGGAAGGTTTGTGTCTGTGGATGGAAGGTTTGTGTCTGTGGATGGAAGGTTTGTGTCTGTGGATGGAAGGTCTGTGTCTGTGGATGGAAGGTCTGTGGCTGTGGATGGAAGGTTTGTGTCTGTGGATGGAAGGTTTGTGTCTGTGGATGGAAGGTTTGTGTCTGTGGATGGAAGGTTTGTGTCTGTGGATGGAAGGTTTGTTAGCTGATCGCAGCGTGGTGTTGGTCTCTTCTCGAGGCTGCGTCACCTTGAAGAGAGCGATAAGGACGGAGGGCTGAGTGTACACGGTCTCCGACAGCTCCGGGATGTCCTCATACCAAACCAGGAGGCCGATGCGGTGCAGGTAACGCAGGATGGAGCTCACGATCTCTTCGCTCACCTCCACCTTCTCCAGGATCATCTCCCTCAGGTCCACTAAACTGACCATCCCTGATGGAGGAGAGAGTCTCAGGTAAGGGTTACGTTCAGGTATATATGTATAGCTCAGTTTTCGCAGGTTCAGATCCCCCCTGTGTGTACGTCTGTACTCCCGGCCCGTCAGGGTGACAGACCGTGTCTGGGGATGTGGTCGTCTTCGAGGAGCGTGTGGATGGTGCGCTCCACGTCCCCGTAGCTCCGCGGCAGGGTCCTCTCGGGGAACGCCTCCTCGATGTGTCTCAGCAGGTGGTTCTTCAGGGCGTCGATGTCCTCCTGCCTGGTGCAGGCGACGGTTATGAGCTTCATGACCTGCACACAGAGGAGAGCTGATGAGGGGCCTGCACACAGAGGAGAGCTGATGAGGGGCCTGCACACAGAGGAGAGCTGATGAGGGGCCTGCACACAGAGGAGAGCTGATGAGGGGCCTGCACACAGAGGAGAGCTGATGAGGGGCCTGGTAAATGGCTGGTAAATACAGACTCTGACCACTGAAACACAGTTAGAACTACAAACACGGTTAGAACTACAAACACAGTTAGAACTGCAAACACAGTTAGAACTACAAACACAGTTAGAACTGCAAACACAGTTAGAACTACAAACACAGTTAGAACTACAAACACGGTTAGAACTACAAACACAGTTAAAACTGCAAACACAGTTAGAACTGCAAACACGGTTAGAACTACAAACACGGTTAGAACTACAAACACGGTTAGAACTACAAACACAGTTAGAACTGCAAACACAGTTAGAACTGCAAACACGGTTAGAACTTCAAACACAGTTAGAACTGCAAACACAGTTAGAACTACAAACACAGTTAGAACTACAAACACAGTTAGAACTACAAACACAGTTAGAACTGCAAACAAAGTTAGAACTACAAACACTGTTAGAACTACAAACACTGTTAGAACTACAAACATTGTTAGAACTACAAACACTGTTAGAACTACAAGCACAGTTCTCACGTGAACTTCTGAACCTTGATGCTTGTGCTGTAATAGCTATTTGCAATATTCGTACTTCGCTTTTGGATAAAAAAGAGATAACCCTAACCTGTAGTTTGCGATCGATGAGACGCTCCATCTCGATGATCTGGTCTGAGAACTGTGTGAGGTCTCTGCCCTCCAGCTCCAGGTTCTTCCTCTGTCGGGTCAGAACCAGCCTCCGCTCCTCCAGAGCGTCCTCCACCTTCTTGTCCAGGTGAGCCCTCTTCTCCTCCACCTCCTTCAGGCTGCTGCACTGGTCGGAGTGTGTCGCCACTGGGAGCACCACCGAGTCTGGGACACGCAGCTGGATGTTGTTGATCCAGAACCAGACCTTGTCTGTGAAGGACTGGGGGTCTTCCATGCTGTAGCTGGAACACACACATGAGGGGGTTGTTTCTGCACGCCATCAAAATCTCCACCTCTCAGCTACCAGGCACAGTGCAGCAGTTTTATCTCGACTACCGTGCGACAATGACAATTTATTACATGTAACTAACATTATTTTATATAATCTCTGGGGAGATGTGGAATTTAAGGTAGACTGGGGAGATGTGTTGTTTTTAAGGTGGACTGGGGAGACATGGTTATAGTTTCTTCAGCCGTGAGCGAGCATCAGTTCCCACAGCGTAGGTGCTCACCTGGCCAGGTCTACAGCGAGGATGACGAGGGCTCGCGGGGTGATGAAGACGTGGTGAGTGAGGTAGTACTCCTCCTGGCCTGCAAAGTCCCAGAAGAGCAGCCGCACTCCGTCCAGCTCCAGCTCACAGATCTCGATGCCCTCGGTGCGGTCGTCCTCCTCCACCCTCACGGGCGCTCCGGCGCGCAGGCTCCGGCTCAGCGTGGACTTCCCTGCCATGGAAGAGCCCAGGAACATGGTCTTCACCGTGCAGGACGTGGTGTTGCTGTCCGGGTCCCTGCCAAGCAGGGTGAAGTAGTTCTGGATGTCCCTCACCCCCCCCACACACACCTCCTCCGGGGGAACCATGAGAGGGTTACCGGAGAACTTGAAGAGGTTGAGCGCCGAGTTCTGGAACAGCCCTGGGGGCAGCTGGGTGATGGAGTTCATCTCAACGTGCAGCTCCGTTAGACCACACAGCCCCACCAGAGGCTGGAGGTTTGTGAGGCTGTTGTGGGAGAGGTTGAGGTAGGTGAGTCTCTGGCAGCAGGCCAGGTCGGCTGGGAGCTGAGTGAGACGGTTGGTGCTCAGCTTTAGGAACTGCAGCTTCTCCAGGCGGGGGAACAGCCCCTCTGGGACCTCCCGGATGTGGTTCTGGTTCAGGTAGAGACGCTCCAGTAAGCTGAGGCTGCCCACCTCCCGAGGGAAGTCCAGGAGCTCGTTCCGGGAGAGGTTGAGCTCCTTCAGGGAGAGCAGCGAGGAGAGACCTGAGACCTGCTTCAGTCTGTTCCTCTGGAGGTCCACCCTCTTGACCTCCGCTCCCCCGCTCCAGCAGCTCTAAGGGCAGGCCTTCAGCTTCCTCCCTGACAGGTCCCACTCCCTCTTACTCTGCCCTGCGCACACGCACAAGATATAAAAACAAGGGCTTGGTTATCACACAGGTTTATCCAAAACTATTTATAGGGGGGATTGCAACTTTTTGAACTGCAGTCAACTGCTCCCCTGATCCAATCCAAGATCACTAGATTTGTTTATGTGACAGATGTATCGAACTCCCTGACCCTGATGCCTGGTTTATTAGTCACTGTTTTACTCTGACACTTGTTTTACGAATTCTTCGTCTGCACTATCAGATCACACCTATACTGTAGACAAACATATCATTTTTATTACCATAATTAATCATCAACTTTACTGTTTTTGCGCCAATTATAAGAATTAAATCTAACTACTTACCATTAGATCGAGACATGTTGCCGGTGGATATGATTTATCTTCCCCTATTGTGCCGGCTGTGCACTTTACTTCCTGCTTATTACGGGAGGCGGTACTAACCATACTTAACATGTTTACTGAATTAGTAATAACCCAGTAACAAAAGACAGCCACGGGAAGCACTAGCCAGGTACCTGTTGTCATTCCTCTTATGTAGTAAAAGTATATAGTAGCGAACAAGTGATAATTCTACAAACTGTTAAAACTCCCCAAATATAAATGTACAAGTTTTTTTTGGCTATCCCTTTTACATGCGCAAACATGTATCTTCTGAACATGCACGAGTTAGGAAAGAACATAGACCTTTAGCACAAGTTAGTTAGATTTTATCTTATAACAAACGCGTATATGATCTTAATGTGCGTTTAGAAATTATTTGTTACGGTTGTCAAATTGTCATATCTCACTTTTGATTTCTAAAGACACGATTTGTAGTTTCACTTTCTGTAACGTGACGGAGCACGCCGCTGTGTGACGTTAACCGGGCCTGAATAACCGGTACATGAAAAACGATGGAATGCTGCCATTTACAGGTCATACAAGGTAACAACAGTTGAAGGCATTCAAAAGGCAGGGCACGCTGTTGGTAGGGCTATACTTCAAAACTGTTAGTCAGTAAGATTTACATGTTCAGACACTATTATGATCTACAGGAGTAGTTATAACTTTAAATGTTAGAAAATAAAAATGTTTTAATGATTTGAAATAATTGTATTTCCTCATCAACAACGCTGCCATTGAATTAAAGGTGGAGGTTAGTATAACACATTTATGAAACGATTTTACATCGTTTTCACAAAAGAAAAAATCATATTCAGTGACTTTATTATCATTAGACGAAATATTAATTCTGAAATCTAATCATTCGAAAATAATGCAAAACGTGCAACTGAGTAGCCTATATTAATTTAGTTGTATTAAATGTATAGCATGTATTTACAAAGTATCATGAAACATATAATTGTCACACTCTCACATAAACACACTCACGCTCAAACACACTCACATGTTCACACATGTGCACACACACTTGCACACACACTTGCACACACACACGTTAACACACACACGTGCACACACACACTTGCACACACACACATCCTGATAGTCACATCAGACAGCTGCTTGCTGCAAAACAAACAGAAGAAGTTACCCTTCACACAGCCCTGGACAGGAAGTGACAGAGCAGTTTAACATTCACACAGCCCTGGACAGGAAGTGACAGAGCAGTTTAACATTCACACAGCCCTGGACAGGAAGTGACAGAGCAGTTTAACATTCACACAGCCCTGGACAGGAAGTGACAAAGCAGTTTAACATTCACACAGCCCTGGACAGGAAGTGACAGAGCAGTTTAACATTCACACAGCCCTGCACAGGAAGTGACAAAGCCGTTTAACATTCACACAGCCCTGGACAGGAAGTGACATGCATGGAGGGTGCAACGAGGAATCAGACAGGGGGACTGTGTCCAGGGGAGGTGTGTCCAGGGGGAGTGTGTCCAGGGGGACTGTGTCCAGGGGAGGTGTGTCCAGGGGAGGTGTGTCCAGGGGAGGTGTGTCCAGGGGGACTGTGTCCAGGGGAGGTGTGTCCAGGGGAGGTGTGTCCAGGGGGACTGTGTCCAGGGGAGGTGTGTCCAGGGGAGGTGTGTCCAGGGGGAGTGTGTCCAGGGGAGGTGTGTCCAGGGGAGGTGTGTCCAGGGGAGGTGTGTCCAGGGGGACTGTGTCCAGGGGAGGTGTGTCCAGGGGAGGTGTGTCCAGGGGAGGTGTGTCCAGGGGAGGTGTGTCCAGGGGAGGTGTGTCCAGGGGAGGTGTGTCCAGGGGGACTGTGTCCAGGGGAGGTGTGTCCAGGGGAGGTGTGTCCAGGGGAGGTGTGTCCAGGGGAGGTGTGTCCAGGGGAGGTGTGTCCAGGGGAGGTGTGTCCAGGGGGACTGTGTCCAGGGGAGGTGTGTCCAGGGGGAGTGTGTCCAGGGGAGGTGTGTCCAGGGGAGGTGTGTCCAGGGGGACTGTGTCCAGGGGGAGTGTGTCCAGGGGAGGTGTGTCCAGGGGGACTGTGTCCAGGGGAGGTGTGTCCAGGGGGAGTGTGTCCAGGGGAGGTGTGTCCAGGGGAGGTGTGTCCAGGGGAGGTGTGTCCAGGGGGACTGTGTCCAGGGGGAGTGTGTCCAGGGGAGGTGTGTCCAGGGGAGGTGTGTCCAGGGGAGGTGTGTCCAGGGGGGACTGTGTCCAGGGGGACTGTGTCCAGGGGAGGTGTGTCCAGGGGAGGTGTGTCCAGGGGGGACTGTGTCCAGGGGAGGTGTGTCCAGGGGAGGTGTGTCCAGGGGAGGTGTGTCCAGGGGGGACTGTGTCCAGGGGAGGTGTGTCCAGGGGAGGTGTGTCCAGGGGGGACTGTGTCCAGGGGAGGTGTGTCCAGGGGAGGTGTGTCCAGGGAGGTGTGTCCAGGGGAGGTGTGTCCAGGGGGGACTGTGTCCAGGGAGGTGTGTCCAGGGGAGGTGTGTCCAGGGGGGACTGTGTCCAGGGGAGGTGTGTCCAGGGGAGGTGTGTCCAGGGGGGACTGTGTCCAGGGGAGGTGTGTCCAGGGGAGGTGTGTCCAGGGGGGACTGTGTCCAGGGGAGGTGTGTCCAGGGGGAGTGTGTCCAGGGGGAGTGTGTCCAGGGGGGACTGTGTCCAGGGGAGGTGTGTCCAGGGGAGGTGTGTCCAGGGGAGGTGTGTCCAGGGGGGACTGTGTCCAGGGGAGGTGTGTCCAGGGGGAGTGTGTCCAGGGGGGACTGTGTCCAGGGGAGGTGTGTCCAGGGGAGGTGTGTCCAGGGGGGACTGTGTCCAGGGGAGGTGTGTCCAGGGGGGACTGTGTCCAGGGGAGGTGTGTCCAGGGGGAGTGTGTCCAGGGGGACTGTGTCCAGGGGGACTGTGTCCAGGGGGAGTGTGTCCTGTTAGCACACGATCACAGAGTCATTCTGATCCTCATCTAGCATGCCTGCGCTGCACAGGTAGGGCATGGGGGCGTGGCCTGTGTGGGGCATGGTGATGGGGGCGGGGTGTGTCTGGTCAGGTGGGGGGGGGTGTGTGGAGAGGTTGAGAGGGGTGTGTGTGGTCCAGCAGGTGTGTGTGTGTGGTCAGGTGTGTGTGTGTGGTCAGGTGTGTGTGTGTGGTCAGGTGCAGCTGTGTGTGTGTGGTCAGGTGTGTGTGCGTGGTCAGGTGTGTGTGTGTGGTCAGGTGTGTGTGTGTGGTCAGGTGTGTGTGTGTGGTCAGGTGTGTGTGTGTGGTCAGGTGTGTGTGTGTGTTCAGGTGCAGGTGTGTGGTCAGGTGTGTGTGTGTGGTCAGGTGTGTGTGTGTGGTCAGGTGTGTGTGTGTGGTCAGGTGTGTGTGCGTGGTCAGGTGTGTGTGTTCAGGTGCAGGTGTGTGGTCAGGTGTGTGTGTGTGGTCAGGTGTGTGTGTGTGGTCAGGTGTGTGTGTGTGGTCAGGTGTGTGTGTGGTCAGGTGCAGGTGTGTGTGTGGTCAGGTGTGTGTGTGTGGTCAGGTGTGTGTGTGGTCAGGTGCAGGTGTGTGTGTGGTCAGGTGTGTGTGTGTGGTCAGGTGTGTGTGTGGTCAGGTGCAGGTGTGTGTGTGGTCAGGTGTGTGTGTGTGGTCAGGTGTGTGTGTGGTCAGGTGCAGGTGTGTGTCCTGCCTGCAGGATGAACTGCTGAAGGTTACACTGTCTGAAGTCCTTGTTTAGCTCTTCCATCTCCTGCCTCTTCTCCTGGAGAACACAACGCAGGGTTCAAACCAGCCACCCTCCTCTCCTGCCTCTTCTCCTGGAGAACACAACGCAGGGTTCAAACCAGCCACCCTCCTCTCCTGCCTCTTCTCCTGGAGAACACAACGCAGGGTTCAAACCAGCCACCCTCCTCTCCTGCCTCTTCTCCTGGAGAACACAACGCAGGGTTCAAACCAGCCACCTCCCCCCTCCTCTCCTGCTAAACACCTGTGACATCACAGCTTCACCTCTACCTCCATCTGCTCCTCCACCGCCTGCGTCTCTCTCTCCGCCTCCGTCATCATGGCCTTCAGCTCCTCCCCCTGCACCTGCCGCAGGTGGAGCTCCACCCTCAGGGTGTCCAGGGGGGCTGTGGGCCGAGCCCTGCCCAGCCGGGAGCCCTGCCGCTGGGCCTCGTGCTGCAGGTCTCTCCCCTGGTCCACAGCGCAGGTCTGGAGCTCCAGTACTCGGCTGCTGCAGTCTTCCACACAGGAGCAGAGATGCTCCAGGCGCAGGAGCAAGTCTGGGGACGCCAGAGGTACAAGGCCAGGGTTACACACACTGTGTTTACTGCGGCTGGTGAACCAACGGGGTGAAAATGATGGAATGCTGCCATCTAGTGGTTGTGCAATGTAACAACAGTTACCTCTCTGGAGTCAACTGTTCTAGCGTGGAGCTATACCCCAGATGTTTGGTCTATACAAACAGGTTTGATGGAGAACACGATGAGATCCTCACCCTGTTCTCTCTCGATCTCCACTTCTAGCTGCTCTTCCAAGATCACCTCAGCCTGGTTCAGCCTCTCATCCTGTAGGCCCAGAGCCAAGCCTGGGGCTAGAGTTAATGGCCTCTCCCAGGTCTCCTCCTCCCTCTCCAGGACTCTGAGCTGGGCCTCCATGTCTCGTAGTCTCTCCTGTTGCTTTAGGGCCTGACTGAAGATGTCTTCCTTGGAGGGAGGAGGGGGAGGGAACAGGGGAGGAAGGGGAGAAGCCCTCAGCTCAGGAGAGCCTCTGGGAGACCCCGTCTGTGTTCTAGTCCGTCTGGGGATGGTGGAGGGGCCCGAGGTGAAAGCTCAAAGCCTTCCTGGTCTCCCAGCGTGTGGGGGGTTCAGGGTCGGGGTGACGGGGGAGCGGTGATGGAGCGGAGCAGGGGGACTCGTCACCGAGGGGGGGCCCAGTCCGGCGCAGGATGAACTGGACCTCTCTGGCCAGATGACCCACCTGGGCCCAGGGAGCGCAGGGGAGCGCAGGGGAGGGAGGGGAGGGGAGGGGAGGGGAGGGGAGAGGGGAGGGGAGCGAGCGGAGGGGAGGGGCGAGGGAGGGGAGGGGAGGGGAGGGGAGGGGAGGGGAGGCGAGGGGAGGGGAGGGTGGAGGGAGGGGAGGGGAGTTTTGAGGAGAGCGAGTGAGAGTGATGGGTGAGTAGAGTAGAGGCGAGGAGAGCCAGAGGAGAGGAGAGGAGAGGAGAGGAGGAGAGGAGAGGAGAGGACGAGGAGAGGAGCGGCGAGCAGTAGAGTAGAGGAGCGGAGAGGAGAGGACGTAGAGTGTCGAGGGTTCGAGCCATCACTGAAGATCGAGTGTTGCAGTCAAATATCAAACAGATGAGAAACCAACCATGGCTTGCGCAAGAGCGATGACCACTTGCTGGCAAGAAGTGTCCAGCGATAGGCCACCCACCACTCTGGCCACGCCCCCACCCACCACCTTCAGCTCCATCTCCAGCTGTCAATCAGAGGAGCACAACAGAGAAGTCTCTAAAGCAGAGTAGATTAAAGCAGAGCAGAGTACAGTAGATTAAAGCAGAGCAGAGTACAGTAGATTAAAGCAGAGCAGAGTACAGTAGATTAAGCAGAGCAGAGTACAGTAGAGTACAGTAGAGTTATGTATAATATCATATAAATATTTGTTCAACATTTCGAATAAAATATTCAACCTTTTTTTCGGATATATATTTTCAACTCTTAGTTTAAAAACGTTCGAAATCATCTTTTATCTCAGTGGTAGATCATTTGACAACATGGTCACAAGTTCACATCCGTACCTCCCCCGTAGGCCGACATCGCGTTGATAGTAGTCCTCGTATCTGTTACATACAATGCCGACATGTGTGCTCACAGTAGATAGTTTTAGAAGAGAAAACGCTTTGAGCTCCATGTGAACGAGACTGGACTGTAACACCGATATCCGTGATACTGTTCCTGTCACACGAATGATGGATGAATACAGAGCGAAGAATTCTAAAATAGTCAAAATAGTGCATCTTTCTCAGTCTCTCACAGTGTCAATGTCCACATATCCGGAGGGACCTGTTTATTGTTGCAGCGACACCGTCTTGCAGTCTACCTGGACTGGCTAACCAGCTGGTTACTCCAGGTGCTTTATACCGTCACAACTTTAGCAACAGGAGTTGGACCGTTTGGTGACTTCCTGGTGAAGCAGCTTTTCAACACGTTTGTTTTAGACATCGTCATGCCAACCCTGACCAACATCCCTGACTATGTTTCCAATCAGATGTAAGAAGAAAAGGCTGGAATGTAGCTACATTCCTTCATACATGGGGGCACTGCACAGCAGAGCTACAGCTGTGGGCTATTCTGTTTCTGTTTGAACATTGATCATTCGGACCAATATCTGAAGGCTGAATCCCTCCTCAATCACACCAAACACAAATATTAATATTAAGTCCATGACACACTTATCACTGTAGCTTTTACTGTAATGTTGTAAACACTGGTATAGTTCACCATGACCTACTTCATAAGTACACAGCTGTAGATACTTTCATCCTTTCACTGCAAACACAGACTGAAGACGCACTGGGAGACTGCCCTACATAAACAATTACATCCTTTACATTTAGCAAACGCTCTTATCCAGAGTGACTTTACAGTAAGTACAGGGACACTTACCCCCCGATGCAAGTAGGGTGAGTGCCTTGCCCAAGGACACAGCGTAATTTTTCACAGCCAAGAATCGAACCGGCATCCTTCTGATTATATCCCGCTCAGCCACCTGACTCCCCTACTGCTCTACTTAAACAAGGACTACATTTTAAAGGTACAGATTAGTACTCACAGCCTTTTACTGCAGCTCAGGAGGTTACCGGTTCAGATTCCCCTGGGTGATGCTGTGGGTTAAATGGGTCGAAATGAACACATTTTGATGAAAATGTGAAAATCCTTGAAGGACAGAGAGCTACTGTGTTCTTGTGCGTCAGGTCCACTTGTGTAAACAGTAGAGAGTGTATCTTCCTGCGGAGAGCGAACGAGAGGTCGAACCTGTTTCAACACAGAGAGAATCCCGTTGTCCTCTGCGGGTTAGTTGTGGTTCTCTGCCTTCTGACAGCTGCTGATGGCTCCAGGTGAGCTCAGGTGTGTGTTGCTTCCCTTCTGACAGCTGCTGAGGGCTCCAGGTGAGCTCAGGTGTGGTTCTCTTTCTGAGCTGCTGAGGGCTCCAGTGACTCAGTGTGTTCTCTCCTTCTGACAGCGGCTGAGGGCTCAGTGAGCTCAGGTGGGTTCCTTCCGTCTACAGCTGTCTGATGCTCCAGGTAGCTCAGATTGTTCTCTTCCCTTCTGACAGCTGGCTGAGGGCTCCAGGTGAGCTCAGGTGTGGTTCTCTTTCCCTTCTGACAGCTGGCTGAGGGCTCCAGGTGAGCTCAGGTGTGGTTCTCTTCCTTCTGACAGCTGGCTGAGGGCTCCAGGTGAGCTCAGGTGTGGTTCTCTTCCCTTCTGACAGCTGGCTGAGGGCTCCAGGTGAGCTCAGGTGTGGTTCTCTTCCCTTCTGACAGCTGGCTGAGGGCTCCAGTGAGCTCAGGTGTGGTTCTCTCTTCCCTTCTGCAGCTGGCTGAGGGCTCCAGTGAGCTCAGGTGTGTTCTCTCTCTTCCCTTCTGACAGCTGCTGAGGGCTCCAGGTGAGCTCAGGTGTGTCTGTCTTAAGACTGCTGTGGGGAAACTCTGGAATGCACCCTTCTGGGCTCTTTGACTGAATGGAACTCTCTCTCCTTTGTCTCCCCCTCTCTCTCCTCTCTCACTCTCCCTCTCTTCCCCCCTCTCTCTCTCCTCCCTCTCCCTCTCTCCTCTCTCTCCTCCTCCTCTCTCCTCTCCTCCCCCTCTCCTCTCTCTCTCTCTCTCTCTCTCTCTCATCCCCCCTCCTTCTCTCCCCCTCTCTCTCTCCTCTCTCTCTCTCTCTCCCCCCTCTCTCTCTCTCTCTCTCTCTGTCTCTCTCTGTCTCCTCTCTTTCTCTGTCAGCTACTCCTCGATGGTATAGCATGTTTTCCTGTCTCCCACACACACTCTCAAACACACCACCTCTCACACCACTCACACTACTAGCGATCGTATCCGCAATCAGAGGGTGCCATACTACATCAAACCACTAGGGAGCAGTCTACTTCAAGGATATGTAGCAGATCTGCAGTCTATAAAAGACTGAGCTGTCCCATCCCCCACCCCCCAACATGAGATACTGTTGGCGAGAGAGAGATAGGGAGGGAGGAGTGATGGAGGGATGGAGTTAGTTGTGTGGAGGGATGTATTGCTTTATTGAGGTATGGATTTTCTGGTCGTGGGTCTGGGAGTGAGGGATGGTCTGGCTGGAGGTATTTTCTTAGCGGTAGTGCGGTCTTGCCCTTTTAGGTAGTGTCTTCTTTCGTTCTCTTCTTTCTTTCTTTCTTCTCTCTCTCGCTCTCTCCGCTCTCTCTCTCTCTTTTCTGAGGGGATAGAGTCTAGAGAGTGCGAGAGTAGATATCATCCTTGCTCTCTGTCACCTGCATTCTCATTTCCAGAGTCTCCTTCACCCTGACAGAGAGACTCCCTGGGCTTCACCATTCAGCCACAGAGACAAAAAGCTCACTGTGACCATGGGGATTCCCTTCTGCCATTCTCCTTCACTCCATTGGGCGAACATCCCTCCATCATCCTGGATGTGGAAAGAGGAAGTGCCCTGTGGCCGTGCTAGTCTGTTACCACCCGGGTTTACCCTCTGCCTGTCCATCTGAACCAGACATGTGGACCAGGAAACCAGGAAGACCAACCAGGAGGGCCCCCTCCCTCTCCCCTCTCCACCTCTCCCCTCTCCCCTCTCCCCCCCCCTCTCAGCACCTCTCCCCTCTCCCCTCTTCCCCTCTCCCCGTCCCCTCGTCCCCTCTCCCCTCATTCCCCCTCTCCCCTCGTCCCCTCTCCCCTCTCCCCCCCCCCTCTCAGTCTCTCCTCTCTCAATCTCTCTCCCTCTCCTATCTACTCCACCTTATGGGTCTCGTCTCTGGCTGACTCTCATGCGTCTCTCTCCTCTCTCCTCGCTCCCTCTCGTCAAGACTCCAATCTCCATTTGTCTCGTCCATCCCTCACTCACCGTCTCGTCTCCTCTCAATCTCCCTCCCTCCCTCCCTCCTCCCTTCTCAGCAGTTTTCTGCTGGGCGGGAAGGTTTGTTCAGCTTCCTGTTTCCTGTGGGAGTGAGCATGTGCTGCGGTACCAGACATGATGAAGGAGGTCAGAGAAATTTTCATGTAGTGTCAGAGGTCAGAGTCACACTGTCAATCACCTCCTGTGACGTCTGACCACAGAGCGGGGGGGGGGGCCGTTGAATGGAGGGTTGTGTATCGCACCACACACAAACACACACACAAAACCAACACAGACACAAATTCGAAAAATTGTTTTTTTGATGAAAGCTTTAATTTGTATTTTTTATATAAAATCTCAAATTATATTTTCCTATATTTTAGCCCAAGCCGAGCAGCCCGGGACCCCCACAGAGCACAGGACCAGCAGAGCACAGGACCAGCCGAGCCCAGGACCAGACCAGAGCACAGCTACAACACTACAAATACCACGTCTCGCTATGTAATTGCAGGGCAGCAGCTGAATGGGAGTTTCCACACACAGCATTTTCCTCGCCAGTTGTGTAATTACCAATGAAATGCTAAGTTAGCAACGTGTTCCCACGACAACTTGTGTTGTCAACAGCTTCACCGCTGTCTGGTCTGCAGGCAGTGAGACTGCTTGTTATTTTAACGTGTTACTCTAGTCTGTTAGCGTGTTACTCTAGTCTGTTAGCGTGTTACTCTAGTCTGTTAGCGTGTTATCTAGTCTGTTAGCGTGTTACTCTAGTCTGTTAGCGTGTTACTCTAGTCTGTTAGCGTGTTACTCTAGTCTGTTAGCGTGTTACTCTAGTCTGTTAGCGTTACCTAGTCTGTGGTAGCGTGTTACTCTAGTCTGTTAGCGTGTACTCTCTAGTCTGTTAGC